>PVKB01003942.1:140074-168634 GCA_004027205.1 Ctenodactylus gundi | reverse complement strand
CTGGTACTCTGGGAGGCCGATGCAGGAGAATCTCAAGTTCAATCCCAGCTTGGGTAACTCAGTGACTTAGTGAGCCCCAGCCTCAAAACCAAAAATAAAAATAGTCTGTGAACGTAGCTCAGTACAAAGGCCATGGGCCCCAGAACTCCAAGTGGTGAATGCCCAGTTAAATGAGTTTCAGATAAACACTGGAGAATGTTTCAGCATCCATATGTCTCAAAGCTGCATATTTTTGAAGCTTATCTAAAAAGCATGTTTAGCTGGATACAGTTTAGTTGGCAACCCTAAAGTTTTAAATCCAAATTAGTAACCCACCCATTTCCTGGGTCCTTGCAACACATAGAATGTAATTAGCCTAACAGGTTAACAAGTCACTCATAGGAGAGAAAGACATAGTGCCTCCTTTTGGTCACATTCCGAGGGCACTAGACTGATCGACTCAGGGAAGGGCTAGTACTCAGATCGTTTATGTGTAAAAGTCACACTTTCCTTGACGTTTAATACCCAGAAAGTGTTCTTATATGCCAGATGTCCTGGAGATTGGACCTTGGGTTTGGCCTATAACTAAGTCACTAGGGTTCTAACTATTTTTTTTTTTTTTTTATTTTACAAATGGGTGATAGAATCCAATGACTCAGACATGAGTGTTTAAAAATGTCAAAATATTTGTATTGGGTCACACAAAATCATTTGATGAGAGATGCCAGTGAGTAATTATTTCCTATCTTCCCTTACTGATATAAAAACGTGATTTATTTCCTGGGAAGAGACAATATACATTGACAAAGTGACACCACGTAAAATGGGGCAGCCTGCGGAAAATGGTGTAACGGTTCCTCCAACATTAAACACAACCACAGCGTGTGGATCCACCAGGCCCACTGCTGGCTATATATCCAATGGACTGAACACATGACTCTCAGATATGGGCTTGTTTTTTCTTGTTGCTACACTAGGGACTGAGCCCAGGGCACATAATCACTGAACTACATCCTCAACCTCTCTTTTTAAATATTTGAGACCGACTCTTGCTAAGTTCCCCAGGCAGAACTTGAACTTGTGATCTTTCTTTCTCAGCCTCCCTCAGACCTGTGCCACTGCACTTGGGTTCTAACAAATATCTGTATACTGTACTACTATTCATGGTAGGCAAAAGGTGGGACACCTCGAATGTCCTTTAACAGGTGAAAGACTAGCAAAGTGTGATACATGTATGCAACAGAATATTATTCTACCCTCAAAAAGGAAGGAAGTTCTGACAAGGACACAAAGTGGATGAAACTTCAGGGCATTATTCTGGGTGAGATAAGCTAATCATAGAAGGCCAAAAACCATATGTGTCTACTTACATGGAATAACTTGACTTGTCAAGATTGTAAGGGCCAGAAGTAGAGTGGAGCTTGCCAGGGGATGGGGAGAGGAGGAAAGGGGAGTAAGTTTTGATGATACAAAGAGTTCTGGAGGCATGGGGACATAGCTCAGTGGTTAAATCTGTCGCCTAGGAGGCACAAGGCCCTGGGGTTGATTCCCCAGCACCGCATAAAAAATTAGCTGGGTGTGGTGCACACCTGTAATCCCAGCACTCAGGAGGCAGGAGGACTGCCATGAGTTCAAGGCCAGCTTGAACTACATGGTAGGTTTAGGACCACCCTGGATTGCAGTGAGAGCCTGTCTCAGAAGAAAAGGGGAAAGTTCTGGAGTTTTGTTAAGTACTGTGAATATACCTAGCACCACTGAGAGGTACACTCAGAACAGTCAAGATGGAAAGTCTACCACAATTTAGGAGCCAACAAACAAACAAAGGAAAATCTAACTTTTTGACTTTTTTTCTCCCCCAAACTATCTAAAAACATTATATATTTGTTCAATTAAAAATTTTCAGGCCTGGAGAAATGCTTAGGTTTTTGTTGGGTTAGAAACTCAATGAGAAGCGTTCACGGGCCCATCTTATGCACTTTACGTCATGCTCACATCAGTGGTAGGAGTTATCTTGTCTCAACTGCAATCACCGTAAACATGTTGTGTTGATAATTTGGATGTTAGGCAAGAAAAAAAGGTTTTATCCTTCCTATTATGTGTTAATGCCAAAATGTCTCCCCTACGCGTCCTTGTTTGAAGTATCATTAAGTCAAGGAGGTGCTGTGCTCAGCGGCGCTTTCATCTGTGTGTGGAGGATTGTACTTGCTGTTGGGCAGTAGGGCTGGGCTGGAGGAGGTGGGTCACGAGGGCCTAACGGTGCACTCTTGTGCCTGGCTCCCCTCTCTAATCTCAGATTCCTGGCTGCCATGGGATGAGCCATTTTCTCCTGTTATTGCCTTTCCTCCTTTGAAGCCGGCCCACCACTCAACGACTGAGACCTTTGGAACTGTGAGATTAAATATATCTCTCCTTCTTTAAGATGTGGGTATTGTTTCCAGTGACGGAAAGTGACTAAGAGACCCGCACACCATTTTGACAAACTTAAGAAGCAAGAGAGATGTATGGGTGAGAATTTCTGACCATTGGGAGAAAAAATGTGATTATCTTAAACAGAGAGGCACAAAATGCTACTGTAACACAAATCCACATAAAAGTCGGATGTGGTGGCACACACTTGTAATCCCAGCACTCGGGTGGCTGAGGAAGAGGATTGTCATGAGTTTGAGGCCAGTGTGGGCTACATCCAATGCAGTGACAAGATAGGGTAAATTAAGCAACAAATCATTTCTTGTGACTTTATAAGTATGCTTTCTCTTTATACATCGTCCTTTACATGATGCTAATCACCCCACTTAATGAATTGTTCTCCAGGAAATTCCCACCTCATAGCTTCCTCTGGAAGATAATTTAGTCCCCCCAAAACAGCTCTCACTTTTGACAGTTTTTGCAACAAAAGATTGGATGATTCTTTGGCTAGCCCTGTAATTTCCTTCCTTCCTTCCTTCCTTCCTTCCTTCCTTCCTTCCTTCCTTCCTTCCTTCTTTCCTTCCTTCCTTCCTTCCTTTTTCTTTCTTTCCTTCTCTCTTTTTCTTTTTGTGATGCCAGCTATTGAACTCAGGGCCTTCACACTGAGCTACATCCTTGGTTCACTTTTTAATTTGAGACAGAAAAGTACCACATTGCCAAGGAGTCCAGGCTGGGTGTGCTTTTGTGATTTTCTTGCTTCAGCCTCCCAGAGCACTGAAATTATAGGCCTGTACTACCAGGCTTAGTTGCCTCATGGTTTTAAGAAGTGACTTTTCTTTTGCAAGAATTCAATGTTGTGGAAATATACCATGAGTCTCCAAGCAGGTGGTGACTTTTGAAGATTTGTGTAAACGATTTGGGGGAAAATATGAAATGTTCCATATGACATATCTCCCTTCAGGTGCTGCGGTGCCATTGGTTCAGGCAAAGTGGAAGATGAGCTAGAAGCCCTTCGTTTTCTCTATTTGTCCATTCTCTCATTCAGTTCTTCTTTGGACAAGCAAATAGGAGCCAGATATTTAACAGGGCAGCAGAGTTTGAATTTGATGTTGGCAGGTGACCAACTGAATGTACTTTGGGTGGCAACATCATGAACCTGTCGTTTGCAGTAGTTTCTCTTGGTGGAAATGTTGAGACTTTCATACTAAGTTTGCCTGCACAATGAGGCAAATCCTGACTTAAGAATGATTCTCTAGAGCCCTAAGGTGGAGGCCAGCATGATCCCCAGGCCTCAGGGGCATAGTACCCTGCACCTGTGCACAGAGGTTTTGGGGCTTTGCTTCCCACTGTCTACTGACTGCGTGCTCATGGGACTGTGCACTCGATGCACTGCAGACCCCGCGTGGCCACACTGCCACAACCTGCTTGTCCTCCCTTGTGTCTGGATATCAGGAGGGTTTTCACCTTCCAGGACTTGGCATTTTTCCCCCCAGTCTCCTACTTAAAAGTTCTGATAAGCATACTTGTCATCCTTCCCCCATCTTCTGTAAATAAACTTTCCTGGAATGCTGTTAAAGTGCTAGAAATGACGGTGAAACACATTGGATCAGAAACAGAGGACAAGGTAAGGAGGTGTGGGGGGCGGGAAATGTTTTATCACCTGTGGCCAGCAGACACCTGGAATCCTGAGAGGCCAGCTGACCTGCCACACTGGACAAATGGGAAGAAACAAGCCAGTGTATCCCAGAAACAGGAAATAACGTCTGTAAAGAAAGCAATGCTTCCCGCTTCATCCCGCCAGTAATACAAGCTCATCGCGTGAGCTGTAAACAGCCTGTAACTTCATCCACAGGATACTTCGGCCTTTGTTCCCTTTCTTTTTCTCTGCCTATTTTTTTTTTTTTTCTGGGAAGACTTTATGGTTCCACTGGGAGAGAGCAGGAGAAAAAGATCTGCTTCGTCCTATTTGAGCTTTTAAAGAACACTGGCTTTTGCTTTTCTTTGCCTACAGACCACAGCTGATGGCTGTTCCTCCCCTCTGGTGAAAGCCCTGGCCCTACCTGCCCTTTCATCTCCTGTGTGGAAAATGTCTATCCACTGGAAACCCTAGGAGTCTTAATTTTCAGGGATTTTAGTTGTAAGCTGTTCAAGGCATGAGCTAAGGTTTCAGGCAAAGGTAACTCTAGTCGTTTGAGCCTGGTTTCCACCCCACCCATTGTCCTCCAGGGCCATATGGGGAACTTTCTGAGTGGATAAGCTTTGTAGCTAAGATATAAACTTAGGTTCCCCAGTATTTGATAGAGTTTCTTGGAAACTAACACTTATGAGAGAGAGAGGGTGGGGGGGAGAATGAAGCCAAAGGGTTATAAAGAGATTAGAATAGCACACCCCAGCTGGAAAATTTTATGGAAGCTAAAGAAAATGTATAAATGAAATTTCAGTATCATAACATAACAGGAAACAGTGTAATCTACCTGATGGAGAAAATTGTCACTTAAAAAAAAACTATACTAATTTCCTTCAAAATTGTTCTTGTTTCCAAGCCAATAAACCACAGCAAAGCTGACCACGGGCTTTTCTTCTGCCAAACTCATATTTGCCGACAGAACTTCTGAGTGTTTATGATTGAAACCTTTCCATTCTATTTTTTTCTAATTAAAATAAAGCCACCCAGGGGCAGACAGAAATCATGCCGTAAGAAAAGAAAATTGCTAATGATCTGGGTGAATTATGATCAGAAGTTTAGAAGGAATCAGAGTGAATGCTGGGGCCATGGACTCAGATGTCTGAGGTCACCTGGGAGAAGTAAGGGAGAGAGAAAGCCTGTGTCTTCCTTTAATAAGTAATAATAATGATACAATTGACCTTTACTATGTGCATATCAGAGATACATCAACAAACAAAGGCCGGGGGCACTTAGTCTTGGAAACTGTGACATTGATGTCATTTTTGCCTTGTTCCCCCTTCCACCCCTCTGAGGTGGATTGCATGACTTAGTAAGCCATTACTGAGCACATGAAGAAAAATGTGTTTGGTTGTTTAGACAAGGTGTTCTTGGGGTTAATTTACTGTTATCTCTGCAGATTATTTTGATGGCATCTCCACAGGTAGAGGTTAGATGCTGACCTGGAGGCTGGTTAGATTGTGCTCAGTGCCACAGAGAAGAGGGCAAGGAGCCACAACTCAGAGTTGTAAGTTGTAAATGTGACACATGTCACAAGAGATGGGATGATAAGTTTCAAAGAACGGAGAGATGATCTGGATGGGAAAGAGGGTGAGGTGGGACCCCAGGAAGGTGCTCAGAGAGGGGAGCACTTATGCTGCCCCATAAAGACTTGGCAGCCTTAAAGCTAATCCTGAATATGTGACATCCAACTCTGCATGTCCGGGGGCTTAGGCACTCGTGGAACAAACTCTCTCGCTACACCAGATGGGACATGTGGACACAATGGGAAAGTGAACAGGCCAGTGTCCCCCGTGGAGCTGGTACTTTGTCAACATCATGATGTGTTTGAGCATTCGATTTTTTTGAAGGTTTGTTGATATTGAATCTTTGAGACCAGCCACAAACTGAGTAAGAAAAAAAAAATCAGTATTACCTTCTGAAAGGTTTTAGAGAAAGTGTTGAGAAAGATACTGGGGTCGAGCTTATGTTTGCCTACATAAAACTTCCAGCAAAAATGGCATAGCTATTGAAATATTCAAAGGAAACAATTTTAAAGGTCTTTTGGATTGTGCATAATTTGTTAGAAGTTGAGAAGGAGAAAGGAAGGTGATCATGGTTAAAAAAAAAAACCTTTCGTTCCTAGCAGAGGTGAAATATTAGAATGTAGGTGGGGCCTGGATACAGTGAAGCACAGTCCTGTCACGCCAGCACTCTTGGAAGCTCAGGCAGGAGGACCACAAGTTCAAGCCCTGCCTGGGCAACTTGATGACTCTGTTTCAAAAAATAGTGATCTGAGCACCTAAGTTATTGTGAAGGTCTTAGGTTCAATCCCAAATACCAAAAAAGAAAAAAAAAAAGAATAAAATCAGAAAAGTTGTCACATCCTCATTTGCAGTGCATGATGTTGGGCAGATAGAACATAAATTAGGTGGGGTTGGCTTAGGAAGTATAGATTATTACATTGGGGATAAATGTGCTTTTAAAGCATTACTTAAAAAGTGTGTGAGAGTCAGTCTGTGGATGCTGTACTGCAAGTAACTTTGAAGTCCATTGTCTTCTGCAATTTTTGAATCTACCTGGGCAGATAAACCCTGGAAAAAAGGCAGACAGCAGATGTCTAAAGATAACCCGTGGATCTCCGGCCAATTCACGAACATACGACAGGGAGATTCCCCACTTACTAGAACATGAATAAACATTTGCTGGTCTGAGGTTAGGAACTGGTAGAAAATGGTTTGTCAATGTTTAAGTGAACTTGGTTCCTTGGATAATCACATGTCTACCTGTTGTATTCTGGATTATTTAGAAAGCAGAGCCTGAGGCAAGGATTAAAGACACAACAACAGCTTCTGGAGGTACAATCCTAGGACAATGAGAGTGAGGTGCAGGTACTCAGAGGGAAAGGAAAGACGGACCCAACATCCTGTGACGAATTCCTTCATGGACTGCTACTTCCCAGTGACTTGCAAAGATACACAGTAACTCATCCTACAGATGTGCTCTCTCATCACATGGGGAACAAAATTCTGGGAGGTTCTCAGGAGAACTGAAGCTCAGAGAAGTCCATGGAAACCACTGAGGAAAGTTATACTTTGTGCTCAGTTCTCTCTGGTCTCTTGCCTTCCTCTGGTCAAGACTCAGGTTTGGGGGAGATAATTTCTCCGAGGTTTAGTTGGCGACATTCTCCTCCTGCAGCCTTGCAGGAAGCCAGGTCCTATGCTCCTAATGTGGAATCCCATCACATATAGGAGGGGAAGGGCAACTTGGTACGTAGGAGATACCAGGAAGAAAGAATACAGGAGACAGTGAACGGGCTCTGAGAAGATCACAAGGTTTAGACCCAACATCCCAACCAACATATATCAACAGAACTCCTCCTCTGTGGGTTTGCCTCTCCTGTAGGGCTGTTTTGTACTAAAGTACATTTCACTTTAATTTTAATTAGACATTTCCAAAATAGAACCTCACGAGTCTCAGAGTGACAAGAACAAAATCTGATTTCTCTATTTCCAGCACTCAAAAGTGGTTTGGACTTATAATACTCCCCCAAATCCCAGGATAAAAAGAACAAGGGAAGTTGGAAAAACAGAAAGAAGCGAGGAGCTAGCATGACTGAAAACATTCATCAGGTCACTTGTCTTTCTACTTATAGAACGTGTGGTAGCAGCTACCCGATCAGTAGTCACTCAGAGCTCAAGATCCTGAGGGGTGAGTGGGAATGGGGAGAAAAGCAGCTGTCACTGGAAAACTCTCCAGGTGAGTCTGGCACAACCGTACTTTCTCTTCACAGGTAAGAGCCAGTGTAACCCACGACATCACCTGCAAATGTTTCAGGCGAACAATCCTACCAAAGATTATAAGTGTCATGTCCAAAGCCACGGGAATGGGAAAGTTGTAGGATTTCAGGAACATAGATAAACTTAATTTTGGGGAAGTATTCCGAAGTATTTTGGCTTCCCTGTCTCTTTGACACTTCTTACTTAAACTCTTACTGACGTTAATTAGATCAACCATCTCCATGAGACTGAAAAGAGCTGGTGGCATCTGCCCTTCTCTGTCACCTGCAATGTCTTCATGGTGAAGGGTTCACTTTCATCAGAAGCCAAATGGAGAAATTAAATATAGTTTCCTTGATCCCACATAACTTTAGATAGAACAAAACTCCCAGAAGCAACTATTAATGCTTTATATTGGGAATTGGAGTAAGAAAACCGTAAATGACATTCCAAAAATACACACTGCCCTGGTGCTAGACTTAGTTGTACATCACCATCGAGTGCTGGGCTCTCCTACCTGATCCAGCTGTGCTTTTGGCTTTCTTGGGGTTAACTGTAGCGCAGAAACAACGTTGCCACAACACAGAATGGAAAACAGCAGGCTCGCTTTAACTCAGTTTCTTTGGACCAGGGTGGGTCACTGTGATCCTGAAATAGCTTGTGAGCAGCACGATTTTCTCAAACTCCTTCTCCCATATTAAATTACCAAAATAAATAGCAGCTATATTTTATCTGCAGTATCAGCAAGATCATGTAACACAGTGTAGGCTGGTATCACTTAACAAGCCAGACTTAAAAAAAAAAATAAAAACCATAGTGGAATATTGGAAAAGAGTTGGCGCTAATGCATACCACAGCAGATCTTGCTCCTTGCTGTATTATGATGAATTAAAAGCTTTAGAGGGAACTAATTGACTTAGAATCCTTTTGCTCTGCGAATGCGGCTCTTTGGAGCCAAACCTGAGGCCAGTTTCTACAGCTTGGTGCGGCAAAGTGGGCTGCCCCTGGGCCGTGCCATCCTCCTCTCGGTCAGCACATAGTGTGTTCGCTTTAGTCTCTTTCTTTAGAACTTGAAACAGAGCAACAAGAAAGAAATTATATTGGTGTGGCTTTGTCAAGTGAATCTAGCGGGTAGAGAAGAGAGGAGAGAGTTACCTAAGTGATGAGGCTTGGTTACTTTGATCTCCTCAACACAAGTTTCAAACAGAACCAACGCTCTGTCATGTAAATGCTCAAACTTGAGTATTTGAACTTGATGCGGAGAGGCACATCTAACTTAATAGAATCTACAGATTTGTTTAATATGAAATAATTATATTACTTTTAATAGCGCATGATACTTTCCTCTGAAGGTCTCTAGGCATGTAACATATGTTATACTAAACATCACATGGATTCTGTGATATGAGAAACTCAAACCATAAATAAATAATAGGACAATGCAGGAGATGTTGGGAGTCAGGCGATAAGGGAGCCAATAGGAAGGTGAGAATGGAAGTAAGAAGGGAACGGAAGACAACATGGTATATATGTGTACAGAATTCTCAGGTTCAGTGTAACCATTGTATATTACATACACACACTAAGAAAAATGGAGGAAAAAACAAAGCTGTGGCATCATTACACATTCAATCCAGCAATGTGTGAAACTTTCAGTTAATCCAAAGTGGAGGAGTGTTCCTCAATTCTAGCAGGATTGCCAAGCAGGTGATGATTTTTAAATTTCAGATAGTCCATTATTAAACTTTTTGTGTTTATAGAAATGGTTTACTGGATAGTTTAGTGGTCCTAGTAATCTTGCTTACAGTATAATATAAACATATTCTTAGTTGACTGATTGGAAAATCTAATAAATATGTTTAAGTTTTTGTACTTAAAGTAAATACAAAAATTCCAAAACCCAGAAAACCTCAAGCTACCACAATCTCTTGATTACATCACACATACACACACACACACACACACACACAGATCAGTAATGGTAAAAGACCAGACTTGTCTCCAACTTAGGATGGTTTGACTTTACAATTTTTTAACTTTGTGGTGGTGGGAAAATAATATACATTCAGTTGAAATTGTGTTTTGGAATGGCAATTTTGATCTTTTTCTTTGCTCACAATATGTGCACTAATCTTCTCTTGAGATGCTGGACCTCTAGCAGCATCTAGAAGCACAGTTTATAGTCAGACACATACTCCTGAGTCATGTCTTAGTCACTTTCTTCTCCCTGAGACCCAATACTCGACACCTACGACTTAAGGAGAAGAGAGTTACCTTAGCTCACAGTTTCATAGGGCTCAGTCCATGTGTGACCAGCCAGATCCAGCCAGACCCCAGGCAGACATGGCATGGTGGAAGGACCTGGAGGAGGACAGCTGTAATTCACATGGCAGCCAGAAAGTAGAGAAAAAAGGGAGGAACTTGGAACAAGAACACCCTTCCAGGTTACAACTCCAGTGACCTATCACAACAACCAGACTCCATCTCCTTCCAGTGTAAGAAATCACTAATGGATGACTCCACTGATGAGCATGGTACCTTACAACCCAATCACCTTCCAAACACATGAGACTTTGGGAGCACATTTTAGACAGGAGCTATTACAAGTGGAACCCACTGACACTCTAATTTGTACTGTGTTACTGAGCTGTGATGTTCAATAGGTTAGGTACATCCTGTGCATTTTTGATGTATAGTATTTTTTTTTTTTACATTTTGCTGGGTTTGTCAATGATAGTTATAACCCTACATAGAGGACTAGTTTTATTATCATTGTTGTATACATACTAATTGATAGCAACTCGTGAAGAATAATATGACCATATATTGCTTGACAATGGGAATGCATCCTGAGAACGCTGTTTGGCAGTCTTGTGATTGTGAGAACACTTGCGCAAGCTTCCATGTGGTAGGCCAGTCCTCCCTGGGACCCTTAAGGCAACCAGGAGATGCAGTAGCCACGAGGTAGATACACTGGTGCCGGCACACACGACACACCATTTCACAGCAACATTTATTTTTATGAGCATGAGGAGTACACTCTAAAACAAGAATCAGGCCAGGAGTCAGGCACATGCCTGTCATCACAGCACTCTGGGAAGCTGAGGCAGGAAGCCCAGCCAGGACAACCTGGAGACTTAGCAAGACCCTGTCTCAAACATAAAACAAATAAACAAACAGAAAGGGATGAGAGTGTATCTCTGTTCTAAGATCCTTGGTTTACTCTCCAGTACCACAAAATAAATATACAAATAATATTTGAAAGGCAAAGATCAGAAGTTCAATATAGTAAGTGCATAAGCCGATAACATGATCATTTATTATCACTGTCCAATATGCAGCATGTATTGTACATACTTAAACATGCTATACACTTGCATAACTGGCAGAGCAGTAGATTTGCTCATACTAGCATTGCTACAAACATATGTATTAGTATGGCTTTATGGCATTACATGACTACAGCACTATGAGGCAAGAGAAATTTCATAGCTGTGTTATAGTCCTATGGAACCATTGTCATAATCATTACAGTTCCTTGTTACAACCTGAGGGCTCATTGTTGCCCAAGATGCCATTATATGGTGTGTACCTGTGTAGCTTTAAAGGCAGTGCTATGAGCCCATGTTCACAGAAGCAAAGAATCATGGAGCTTTGGGAGTCAGGCACTACCAGCCAGTTAACACAGTACAGAGGTTCATCCTTCATCAACTTCTCAGTAGTTAGTCCTTTACCACCAAGGTCTTTCACTGGTGAAGATCTCACTGTGGGACACAAGCCATTCCATCTTTGGAGAGCTGAGACCTTGGAATAGTTCCTTTTAATGAGAAAAAAACCCTTCCAAGCTGTACCTCTTCATCTGCTTGATGTACACTTTCTAGAAAAATATAAGCTGACCAAAGTTCCTTTTCTATAGGGCTACTTTTCAATATTTGGAGAAACCCATTGCATTCCTTTTGCATTTTTTAAAAATTTATTTTTAAAGTACTCTGCTATCAGGCCAAGTTCCCATTGTGTAATTATGTTATTGAAATTTTAGAAAACAAATGTAGAAATATACATTTACATTTATTTCATTTATTTATTTTTGTGGTACTGGTTATTGAGCACATGCCTTTGCACTGAGCAACATCTCTACCCCATTCTTACTTTGATTTTGAGATAAGATCTTACTAAGTCATGAAGATGCCCAGGCTGGGCTTGAACTTGCAATCTTTCTGCCTCAGCCTCCAAAAATGCCACTGAGCCCAGCTTACGTTTATTAAGTTTCATTTTGTCAGAGGAAATACAAATAATCAAGAAAACACACTTTTACCAGCCACTGAAAAAAGCAAGTTAAAGCAATGAAATGTCGCTTGAAATGTAGAAATGAGCAAACATTAACAAGAAATTAGCCAATATGTTTGGCAAAGGAGAAGGAAAACAAGGACCCTGGCACACCATTAGTGGGACAATGTATCTACATGTGACCTTGGGACCTCCACTGATCAACATCCAGGCCAACAACGGCAGCTTTAGGGATTGCTACAGGAAAGGAACCACTTTGGACAAATGCTCAGTTATGAGAATACTTATAACAATAAAGTTCAAAATAATAAAATTGAAAGTAATCTTATGATAAGGGTTAAAGAAATTACAGAATATCTGTTGTGTTATTAGAAAGTGGTATTATAGAAAAAGTATTTAATGATGTGGAGTTACTGTATGATAGAACAGTATTTGGTGAATGACCAATTCTTTAAAAAAAGTGAAAGGATACACATATTTCTCTCTCTATATATACACATATATATTTATTTAAAGTTAGAGAAAGAGGGAGACATGAACAAAAGAAACTTGGAAGGATTTATGCCATAGTGAAGCCAGTGATCACTTAAGCAAAGCCCCTTTCTGTTTATGTGTTTATTTGTGCTGCCCCTGGAATGTACATTGTGGGCCATGTGTTCAGCACAGACTCCATTAATTTCTCCCATACCTCCTCAGCTTTGCATCATTTAAAAACTCAATAAAGACCCCTCTTCTGATTTGATTCAAATCATTCTGTAAGAGGTATGAGTGAAATTTGTCCCTCCCACTAAAATTTTCCTCTTTCCTTCAATGAGTGAAGACGTGTTGGCTTGACTGGGCCGTTGTAAAAGACCAAAAGTTCACTAATTCCACCCTGTATGCTTTTATCAAATACTGCACTTATGAAAAAAAAAAACACTCACCATAGCTCTCAACCATCCCTCTCATTCTGGGACAGAAAACTCTGGGGGAACGTGAGAACTGAGGAGAGGTCCAGTGTTTAGTTTTGGTATGTTGACTTCTGGCACCATGAGAAACATAGAAGGATTTATCAGTATGCAACTCAGTCTAGTTCCATGTCACCAGCACTGTATTGTTTAGGGCTCTACCAGAGGCAACATTGACAGAAATTATTTTTTAAAAGGTGGATTTATTTGGAGGGCTTCCAAGTCAGAGGAGAGAGATAATCCAAAATGGCAGACTGTACATGCAAGAGCTGGAGAGTCTGATGGCTGCTCAGCCACAAGGTAGAACACCCTCCGGGTGCTATAGGACATCCAGTGAGAGTCTGCTGCAGATCTCAGTCATTCAAGGAACAATGGTAAAGACCAGAGACTGAAGACCAGCAATGTGTAGACAGGTGCGAGTCAATGTCCGTAGATGATCACGAAGGCGAGAGCTTTCCCAGGGAAAAGCTGCAACAAGCTTTCTTCTTCCTTCCTTTTATTTAGTTCCAGCTGTCCATCGGGCCTCCCACATCTGCAGTGGGTGTTCTTCCCTCATTCGCATCAAACAACAAGTCACTCACACACATACTTATAAGCTCTACACTGGGTGTGTTTCCTAATCCCTTCATAATCCTTTTAATGGTCAAACACACCAAAAAGGTCAGAGGTGGTGACACCTTTCTGGTGGGTAAGCTTGGGTATGGGAGCATACTTGTGGGACAGGAGAAGGATGCAGCCTCCCTGGGGACAGATCCACTCAGGCTCCACTGAGCAGGATTCTTCGACGGCTGCAGCCATAACAGCTTGTGTGCACAGTGGGCTGCTGGGTCTTCATTCTACAGCTCCTGGGACCTTTGTGTAGTACTACCACGTTCTTGAAAGTTTGAACATTGGCCCCTTCTTGAGCCAGAATTACACCTCAAAATGCCAGAGTGTGCTCCTCCTCCTCCCCCTTAATGTTATGGCAATATGCTAAGAGAGATAGAACTTCATTTGAATAGTGTCTTTTGTTCTTTTCAGAGAATGTTCATTTTATCTGTCTATAGGAGGTCAAGAGAAAGAGACTGCCTCCTGTCAATATGGCAGAACTGGCTGAGTCATAGCACATTGTCTCTCAAATGCCAAGTGACTTGCCTGGGTCTCATCATTTTTAGACATCATCTATGGTCTCTGTCCTTGGATGAGGGAACAGAGACACTGTCTTTGCTCTTTCATGGGACTAAAGAACATGAGACTAAAGGTTGAGCTTCTTCTTGTTAGAGGAACTTGCAGTACAACTGGCGCAGGAGGATTTACCATACTAGGTCAAGGTCAAGGGGAGGACACCTTGCCAGATCCTGAGATTACATCCAGGAGCAGCAGCCAAACCGGGAAGATGCCCACAGCTTCGTCTTTTCTGCTCAGAGATCAAGATGAGAGCTACTTATTTTAAAGATAAAAGTGGTCTCTCCCACATCTATAAAACATTTATACATATGTAGAATATAATATTTATTTATGTCCCCCGTGTGGTGATGTAAGTACAAAGATTCCGAAACATATGGAGCACATTTTCTTTAAAGTCAACAGAGATGGTTAATATTCAGGAAGAGCCAATGGCAAAAACGAGAGCAGGCCCCTCTAAATCCCGAAGCGTTTGAGGAAATTGCCAACTTCGGGTTATAGAAGAGAGCTGCACATTTTCTCTTGATAGAGCAATTTGTACGCTAACAAAAGTTTGACTTGTTTTTAAGAGTAATGGGGAGCTATTTTCAAGTCCTTCCAGGGGTGCAGCGAGGGATGTGATGATAGACGCGGTGCACAGCGTTAGATCCCATGCCAGGCGCTGCAACCCGCGTAGCAGAGACCCTCGCTTGGCTCAGAGCTGGCTCCGCTTAAGGGCTGATAGGGAGGTAGGCTAGGTTAACACTCAGGCTTAAGCTTATTAGATTTGTGCCAGTCCATGAGCACAGACATGCACCTAGCCTTAGTGATGCATCCTAGACTATGACTCTTCCTCCAGTCTCTCATATTCAGTATCTAGGGCCTGAAAATCGGACTGACGAAAGATAAGGTAACAGGAACAGGAGGACAACATTTAGCTGATTTTGTGTCAGTCCCCTTCCTGTGACTAAGTACTACAGATTGCTCAAGGTAAATTATAGGGAGAAAAGCTTCATCCTGTTATGTGCTCTATGCTCTGAAGCTTCCATTCCGAGAGAGAGAGAGAGAGAGAGAGAGAGAGAGAGAGAGAGAGAGAGAGAGAGAGGTGCAAAGACACAGAGACAGAGAGACAGACAGATATTACCATGTCCCATCTCTCAAAGTATCCACCTTTCTCCTGTAGCATCACCATTGGGCATAAGTCTTCAATACATGGGCTTTTTAACCATACATTAAGCATTCAAACTCTAGTCATGTTAATAATGTATTTCCTTAGTAGTTGATAAGAATTTAGATAAACTGAAACTCTCATACATTGCTGGAATTAATGCGTAATGATGCCACAGTTTTGCTTTTTCCCATTTTTTTAGTATGTATATGCAATATTCGGTGGTTACACGGAACCTGAGACTCTGTGCACATATATCTGTGTTGACTTCAGTTCCCTTGCCACTGCCTTCCTCACTTTCCACCCCTCCCTCATCCCCGGACTCCCAACATCTCATCCATTGACCTATTATTTATTTATATTCCGAGTTTCTCATATTAGAGAAACAATGTGATATTTATTATAGCATATTTTTGTATGCCTAGAGACCTTCAGAAAATAAAATAAAGACCTCCCAAAGGAAGTTAGACAAAAGGGCTTATGGACAGTTTTCACAAAGGATGCTAAGCAAGGTAAGGGAAGAGGATCATGGACGTCTGTGGTTGGGAAAGCAATAGGAATACTTAGTAAAGTAACAGCATATAAGGGTTATTTTACTTTGGATAAACCCATCTTGGTGTGTAGATAGCAGTGAATTAACTCTCAACAGAAATGTCTGGGGTCCACACCGATGTATTCTCCTAAATGATTCCCATTGATCTCAAACCCACCTTCTTCTCTGTATCTCAAGCTGCTTTTAGCCACTCCATAGTTCACTGCCATAAGAGAGGACAGAGTGGTTGAAAGATCTTAGTCTAGCTAAGTGATTAATTTGATCATTAGGGGCGTCTGTTGGACCCTGGCAGTCCTTCAGTTTCTTGGTGTCCCTCAGTCATTCAAAACCTAAGGCTGTCTTCATTAATAGTAGACCTGCAGGCGTCTACAAACACAAAAACAGGACCAATGTGAACCTCTGCTGGAAACGCAAATCCAACCTAAATTGCCGTCCTGTTTTTTAGGTTAAAGGATTCTGGCGGCTTATTATATTTTTCCAAATTAATTTTGGATCATAGGATTCTACTAGCTGGTTTTTGCTGGCACCACATTGTTGAAAGGATGACAAGAAATGGGGAGCCTTGGAAATTTTACATGTCTGCCTTAAGAATTCCAGTCCCAGTTTATAACCCAGAAAGTCTTAGATCATTTGGATCTGGTATAGATAAGCCGACTAGGATGAAACCAAATCAGCGAATCTCCTAAGCTTGTCCCAGCCATGCTTCATTAAGGGAAGAGTCATTTTTGCCTTTTAGGAAAAGGCAGAGCCAAAAGACCAATATTCCCTGGCTTTCCTTCCACCCAAAATTTTCCCCATAACTCTGCTGCCAACGCATGAGCAGAACTTTCAGTTTTTGCGTTGCTGGTTTTCCAATACAGAAAAGTTATATGAGAACATTCCCTATAGCCTTGTTTGGCCATCTACTTCCCTGTGCCGGAAGGGTTCCCATAGGACTGTGCATGCGGGCATTTTCAAGGACTCAGAAGCCAGCTTGGCTGTCCCTGAAGATGTGCCATGCTATGGCTTTGCTGCTGAGGTTCAAAGAAATCAACAAGCAGAAAACAAGCAAAAACATCTGAAAAGAAAGTTGCCTATGTTGAAAGCTCCTCTTGTTCCTCAAATTCTCGCCAGAGGGACACTCTGGGACTAACTGCAGAAGCTGGAGAAAAAAGCTATCATGTTCCCATGTCTAGGCATTCTGAACTGTCTTGGTCAACATTGGTCCTTCTCAGGCTGATAGAACGAAGTACATTCAACAGGAGACAGTTTAGATGTCTGCCTTGTAGCACATGGATACATTCTACCCCTCCTTTTTTTTCCTGGGGGGAATCTCATCTTTTGTTAACCATTAACTCCTAGTAGGTGGGTCCCTAGACAGAGCCATCATGTTTTAAATTCTAGCCCTTAGCAACAGGAACGTTAGAAGCTGTCTTTGAGAGCATCTGGTTTACTGTCCTCATTCTTTCTCTTAGAGAGAGGTGCCTCAGTGAAATTGGGTGACCCTCCCAGTGTCTCCCAGCCAGTTTGGATCTGAGATAAGGCACAATGAGAATCTAGGCTTTTTCCATGCTTGGCAGCTCCAAATCTGTTCCTGGAGGCCGAGAGTTGCTTTTAGTCCTGATAAATTAGAGCAGTTCTGAATAACAATCGAGTTGTAATTTTTTTGCTGTTGTTGTTAAGGTTGTCATGTTGCACTTTCTCATCTAAAACCTTATAAATGTTATAAAACTGGTTTCAAAATCCTTCTGAAGTTTTAAATTATTCTCAGGGCTGAAAATACAAGTTTGAGCAGGCTCAAAGAGCAATGTTAAATGACAGATTGTGAAACTCAAGAGCATATACTGTCCTAGGCTCCATTGGAGTGTGACTTCTGTGAGAGAAAGTCGTTATGTCTGTCTTTTTCAGGGCCTGCATGTAGTCCATCTTGAATAATATTGATGCAATAAGTTCTTCCTGTTGCCTAAATTTTCTAATTTTTCAGCCCATGTGATGTTGTCATCCTAGCAGCAACTTCTATGCAAAAGTTTCTCAAGCCAATTCATGACCCCTGAATTTTCTCAAAAATCATTGCCTGTTTTAATGAAAAACTACAAAATCAGGAGTAGAATGTGTCTCTATCATTGAGAACGTCACAATCTCTTTAAAAGAAAATACAGACATAAAAATTAATATGAAGGTCATGTGTTCACTGAGCCAACCGTAGGATACTTGTGGGAAGAGCTCAGAGAAGAGAGAACATTGAAATGCAGTGGTCCGGGAAGGGTTTATTGAAGACGTGGGATTTAGGGCAAGTGTAGAGAATATTAGGAGTTGGACAAGGAGAGGGAGAAGAAGAAAAGTGTGAGCTGAAGAAACAGAATGATTGCATGCCATTGCTATCACTGGAGTCTAGAGACTCTTCCAAAGCCCTGTGTATGAAAGACTTGGTCCCCAGATTGGCACTACTGGGAGGTGACAGAGGCTGTAAGAGGTGGGCCCTGGGAGGAGATTATAGGTCATTGCATTCTGCCTTGGAGAGGATTGTGGGACCAAATCTCTTCTGTTCTCTTACATCCCCACCATGAGATATGTGGCTTTGTTTCATCACACCTTTCTCCCATAATGTGCTGCCTTGCCAAAGGCCCAAAACAGCTGGGCATGAAATGAGATCTGGAAGACCCTGCTGATCCTTTCCTCTTTACGAGTTGGCTATCTCCAGCACTTGTGCAGTAATTGAAAGATGACTAACTTGGGCACCATGTTTAATGTGAAGCCACTAGGGGAGCAGTCCAGGGAGCTCTGGGGAAAGAGAAGACTAATCCTTAGCGTTATAAAACTTCTGTCTGGAAAGGAAGACCCAACACTTTATGCATATGCCATAAATAAATACCTATGTAGCGAATATTCTGGAACAGTAAACCTTTTTTTGACTACAGCATAGTTGGCAGAAGTAGGCAGGCTAATTGAGGGGGATGGGACGAGTGCAGTCTGTGGCAACAGCACAGGACCCAGGGACAGTCTGTGCTCAGGCTGTACCACATTGTCTCGTGTGTTCCCAGCAGCCACAATGGGGCCTGACCTTGCACAGCAGAAGCAGTAATGAAGGGAAGACAAGCTGTACAAGAGAAGCTAACATAATGACGGTGTTCGTGAACGTAAGAGGCAGTGGGGAATGAAAGGCCGACTGTCGCTTCCTGTGTCATTTCCCTAATAACATTTTAGGCTGAGCTCTTCGTGTTTTAATTCCAGAAAAATAACTTGTGAATTTCACGATGAAGTTGGCCCAGAAGGTGATATGTTTTTGGTCAAAGGCTTTTTTGATGAGCCTGAAGAAACAACAAGTCCATACTTCTTTCATTTGTAACGCTGACCCCATGTCGAGGCCTGGGCTAGGCAAATAAATAACAAGAATAAGAACGCCTTTATTCCTCTCACATCCCTTGACTTTGTCCTTTGTACGGCGGCAGGCTGGAGAGAGACGCGAAGCAATAATACGCTTGTGCGAGGCTCTCACAGTGGCCCCATGGAACAATTTTCAGTATGTTACCCTGTTCTGCTAAGAAAGTTTGCAACTCAGATCACTCAATTCAGTACCCCACTGGAAAGAACCAGCCACACTATGTTGCTCAAACAAAAGAGCCACCAAATCCAAGTACATAGGAGAATCTTGGATATTTTACATAAAGATGTGTTGGGTACCTTGTCTGCAGCTACCACATTGGAAAGTCTTCCCGGCATATGGGCTAGCACTAAATGCACAGCTATTAGAGAAGGGATAATGAATTAGTGACGCCCTCTGTTTTAGAAGAGGAATGTGTTGGACATTAGAGACTGGAGGCAGTAGGAATAGCTGAGCTTTTATTGTAACGGAGACCTTAAATTGGGAAGGTCAAATGGGGATGAAAATTGAAGGACATCGGTGGGAGAAGTCTATGGTACACTGTGGCTCATCAGTTATAGGGAAACTATTAAGATGAAGAGAAAAAGAGCTAAGGGTAGTTGAGTCTTGGTATCTTTAAAAAAAAGAGAGTACTTAGAGTGTGAGAAGTGAGCAGGGATGGATACTAGACTTGAAGGGGTTCACAGGCGAAGGCTTTTCATAGAGGATTTCTGAAAGAAGAGCTTGCACCAGAGCCTCAGCTGAAAATGCCTCAACAATATATCAATCAGCAGAAGTTCACATATCACAACTAAAGATGCCACGATGCAAAAGCCCATGCAATTGTGTCTGTTTCATCATAACTCAATAATCCAATTTCTTTTGTGAAACTAGTGTGTTTTATCTGAACCCAGAGTGCCTGCCACGTGACCAATGAGACAAGTGCAAGACTGAGTATGGGGTCACAGAGAGGGGCAGCCACGTGTGGCTCTTCCTCCGTCCTCTTTCGTCGTCACTGTCTGTGGAGCATTTTCAGGGGCTTGAGAGTGAGGCCATTTGGATTTAAGAAGACGTGAGTTAGTGGGGAGAAGAGAGCAAGGGGCAGAAACTTATGGACTGAAGGATGGAACCAGGAGGACAGGGTGACAGTAGAGACAATGCCTTCAAAGCCAATCTTTTGGTGCCAGGGACTAGCTTCACAGAAGACCCTTTTTCCATGGATGGGAGCAGGGGATGAGGTAACTAGCGTCACTGCCTCAGCTGCACCTCAGATCCTCTGGCATTAGGTTTTCAGAAGGAGCATGCAACCTAGTTCTGGCACATACTTAGCTCACAGCAAGGTCACCCTCCTGTGAGAATCTAATGCCAGCCCTGATGTGTCAGGAGGCAGGTCTCAGGCAGTGACATGAACATGGGAACAGCTGTAAATGAAGATGAATTTTCCCACGCTGTCTCCCAGTTCACATCCTGCTGTGCAGCCTGGTTCCTAAGAGGCCAAAATGGTTTATGGCCCCAAGGACTTGGGAACTCCTGATTTAAAGGACTGAAAGTGTAACATTTATGCGTCACTTAGTCAGGGAAGAAGACAGCTTTACCATGGAAGTGTAGGGCTTATTAAGCACAAAAAAGAAAGAAAGGAAGGAAGGAAGGAAGAGAGGGGGGGGGAAAGCCAGACTGTTTACTGTTTATATAATTATTAATTCTTAAGCTTGTGAAATTCCAGCCTGAATTGTTAGATTCATGGATCTGTGACATATTGATAACGTCAGCTTTTGATACCCAGGAGGACTCCCTGCCTGCCCTTGGTTACCTGGAAACAAGGACATATTCTAGGTGGAGCCGTTTGGTTTGTGGTTTCCAAGATGCCGTACTGACCCCAGTAGTGATCCCAGCAAGAGCTCAGATGTACAGTGGCCTTCTCACTGTGAAGGCCACTCATTGTCAGCATCAAGTAAAACAGAGTCTACCTAAGGTCGGGACATATTTTCAGAAGGAGCTGGCAGAGGCTCACTCCCTGGGTGGCTAACAAAGAATTTTCAGTGTAAGGACCAAGGGGCCTGGTCACTCTTTCCAGCACCCGGGTAGCCAGTGTACTGAACCCTGTGGCTAATGAGGAATTGGGGAGGGGTTTGAGGGGAACACACACTAACCACCCAGGAGAGATTTTCAGGCCACTGCCCTGTGGAAGTTTGTTTGTTGGTCAGTCTTGCAAACAGCTCCCCTTTGACCAAATATTCAAGTGGTTTAAGGTTGGAGATAGGGAGGCCTCTCTACATAGGTGTCTAGTTCTTGACTTGATGGGGTCTGAGAGACGATGGAGCCCAGGATCCTAGCCTGTGATCTATTCTTACAGATACTCCACCAGGTTCTGCCTGAGGGCTTTCAGCAGATGACTGCGTTCTACATGGTGAGGGAGTCCTGTAAGGAATTAGTATCCACATTGTAGGGCCCCTGAAGCCCCTCGAACAGTGTAGGAACTGTGGTCTCATACCCTGGATATGTCTTCTCTTTAACTCCATGGAGAGAAGGCCACATAGTAAATCAAGTGCTATCAATATCCATATTTCCTCAATAAAGAAGTGAAAGCAGGGATGGATTCCAAGGAAAGTTACTTCCTGAAGTCAAGGGATTCGGAACACGGTGGTCTGGCTTCAGGGTCAGGACTTGTAAAATTGCTCTATGCAGAATTGTTTTCTCTTGGATAATAACTCAAGCATTTTTCCTACTATAAAATAATCAGTGAAAACATGGGCATGTGTGACTTGATCACACTGGTTTTGTTGCTTATTTTTTTTTTTTCAAACTGGGGATTATACCCAGCGATGCTATACCACGAGCAGGAGTCCAATCCTTTTTGTATTTTATTTGGAAACAGGTCTTGCTGTGTTGAGCTGGTGATCTTCCTTCTTCAGCCACCCTAAATGCTGGTATCTATCACAATAGAGGGGAAAGTAGCTGGATCAAGGATAAGGGGTTTAGAGTATGAAGCAGAATGTGTGGGTTCTAAGCCTAGGCACTGCTCTTGTGGCAAGTCTGTGGGACCAAAAGCTAGGCCTCTGCCTTCCTAGACGTTGGTTTGTTCACTGTACAATGAATTGGTAGGGTGACCACCACAAGCTGTTGTTTATGTTATCAATTCTTAGTATTCACAGTTGTCATGGGTCAACTCTAAAAGCTATTCCCCAAAGTCTCATGTGTTGGGAGGTGGTTGAATCACGGGAGCACTGTTCTCATTGGTGAATTCATCCATTGGCAAGGTCAAATGCTATTAGAAGGTGGGACCTGGTTGGAGTTGGGTCCCTGGTCACATGATCTGAGAGCACTTGTGCTGGTTCCCAGCTCCTCTCTTCTTTCTCTGGTCCTGGCCACTGTGCAGTGAACAGCTGGCCTCTGCCTGCTCTTCTCTCATGGCCAAGTCTACCTTAGAGCTGACTGATCACATGTCTGAGACCTCTGAAAATGTGAGCAAAAATGAACCTGTCCATCTTCAAATTGTGGGTGTTGGGCATTGAGTCCAAGGGACAGGAAAGCAACGAAGGTAATAGGGCTCCCTTGGAAATTTCAGACTTACTCAGTGAAACACCATGCAGTAAAAACCAATAAAGATATGGTATGGGGGTGAATTGTTTGACAATCATAATTTTTTGAGTGACTGCTATGGAAGATATTAGGCTAAACACCTCACAAATACTGTCTCCGTTAAGTTACACAACACTTTGAGATTGTTATTTTCATTGTGCTCATTTAGACTAAGAATTCAATGCAAACAGAAGTTAAGGATAATGACAAAACCAGACAGATACCTGACAGTGCCTGCTGTTTCCTTCTTCCCAAACAGAATCTTTGCTCTTTTGGCTAATGATCTAGGATACAGGTGACCCTCCCAGCTTGCCTTGCATTTAGGTGTTGTCCTATGGCTGTGCTCCGGTCAGTGGGATATACGTGAACGGACTGTGGATCAGCCTCTGAGAACCTTCTTTGAGATGTCACTGGGAATCTGGGGTCCTCAGTTCTTTGTGCCTTCACTGAAAGAATTCAGTCAAAACATCTAGACAGCCTCACAGAGTTCATCTTAAAGCAGCCAAAGAGATTTACACCTTTAAACAAGAAGAAGGGCAGTAGCCCGTATGAATTTGGACAACTTTTTATATGTAGTGTGAGTTTGGATAACTTTCTATGCACACGGGAGCTCCTCCTAGGGCTCAGGGCTCAGATGGGTTCTTTTCTTAGAAGTTATTCAGCATTGCAAATGCTTTCCTTGTTTCTTTTTAGATAATCAGTGTTACCTTAAAGGTCTCAATCATGGAAGAAACTTAGGAAAGAAACTTACAAAAGAATTTTCCACCCAAGGTGGGGAATCTTTAAAGAATGTTTCCCTTTCTGGTTTCACTGGACCAGAGGCTGTGCCAATCAGGAACACTGTGTATCTTGTCCTGAAAATTCACAGCCTTGGTCAGTGTGGACGTGGAACAACATCAAAACTTACATTGTGACTGCGCTCTGTGGGACACCTAATGAATATAAATATATTATACACTAAGGTCTTTGCTTCTTCATTTAACTCTAACTAGCAAAGTGTGGCATTTCAGACCCCTCGGGCCCTCTAATATTTCACTTCTTACCTAACAAAAAGATCACCAGCCTCTCTGAGTTCTCTTTACACCCCACCCTCTGTCCCCCATGTTACCTACAGTGCAGATTTGCTCTCAGAGGCCCTAGATCAAGCTTGCCCTATGTGTGTCAGGCCAGCACAATTTTGAACATGACACAATGACAAATTTATAAGTTTCTTAAAACATTATGAGAAAGTTTTTTGACAATTTTTTTTGTAACTCGATTGTGCAGTTCTAGAGGGCAAACTTTGTAGACCACGTATGTCCTATCTTGGCCCATGGGTTGAATGTAACCTTGGATAGGTAAAATGCAGACCCATAAAACCATAAAAGTTTAATGTTGTTATGTGTGTGTGTGTGTGTGTGTGTGTGTGTGTGTGTGTGTGTGTGTGTTAGCTGTATTGTTGCTGACTCAATCCCATAGTGCCTGAATGTGGAGTAGTAGGTAATAGCCACACACTGGGTAGGGGAGGGTGCAGTGCTAACTCCTCCTTTCCTGTCAACTGCTTAGAGTCACTACACAAATCAGATGTTGCATGAGCTTGTGCAACATGGAGAATAAAGCACAGAGATCATTGATAACAGTGTTTCAACTGCCCTACACACACACGTGCTGTGAAGATAGGTATTTATTATTGCTAGCAGACATATCACTTTCTTTATTTATTTAACTTGGGCCTGTGTTATTTTATAAAATATTTTAAAAGATGAAAAAAAATTTTTGTAGCTGTGGGACAGAAAGTTCATTAAATACATTGACTCTATTACAAGTTTTATATGTGACCCAAGACAATTCCTTTCACTTAGCGCTGCCCAGGCAAACTAAAAGGTGGTACCCCATGCCCTAGAGATGACCTTGAATGGTGACTAGGAAGACCACACCCTAGGGTGCCAGTGCTACTTCTAATGCCACATGAAAATGGACCTCCATGCTCTTTTTAAGTCCTGGTTTTTGTATAAGAAAGGTATAACGTTATCTTCTTTATGAATAGATATTTTGGCTAAGAATCATACTTAACAATTTAACAAATTATCCTTAATCTTCACTGTTGCCTAAAATCAGCCAATTGGTATGTAGTAGGGACAAGATCCAAATGCTAGTTACCTGAGGGGGTTCACAGCCACTGTTACACAGTTATACTAACATTGGGAACAGAGAAAAGTTTATTTTTATCATTTTAGGTATGTAAATAGGTACATTTGATCCTGGAACCCAGTTGCTATTGTGTTCCCAGTTAGTCTACGTTCTTGATTGCATTTGACGCCAGTTGTTGTTAAATTTGGAACTGTACTCTAAGAATATACGTAAGGGTTTTGGCAGGAAGAAGGGTCTCAAGAAGGCCTGTCTGACCTTAAATTCTTGTTAGATGCCTGGACAACATGGGTAACACACACTGAAGCTCTGGAAAAAATTAAATTTGCATGAAAATGATTTCCAGCTGCCTTTTTGGTTTATATCAAGGGAAGTAGCTATGACTTGTTCTGTGAGGACCCGGTCTGCATCTGTCCAGGGGAACTGGATCCCTGGGGGCACTTCGCATTATCTGTGTAATTCAAATGTTTAAATCACATAACACTTCCTTGGCTATTTTAAATTAATGGATTTGAGGCTTGGATTTTCTGAAAAAACAAAACAAACAAACCTCAATTTTATACCAAAAGTACAATTGAGGTGATAATTAACTTTATCTCTGAAGATAAGGACAGCAGAGAGAACAGAAAATGAATCAATATTTAGAGGTGACTTGATTTCACAGCTCAACATCCCAAGAAAAATAATTGAAAAACTATCAAGTTCATGAGTGTTCATAGGCATGCCCAGCCTGTGGCCCACCTGTTTTTGCCCTTATTTTTTTAAAGAATGTTATAATGAAAAAATTTTAAAGAAAGTTTTAGTACTTATACATCTATATTAACTGTAGTATATCTTTTAAATGTGGCCCAAGACAATTCCTCTTCACTCAAAAACAAACAAACAAATAAACAAACAAGCAAAAAGACTAAAGGGTTGGCCTGGCCAAGCCAGCCATCAGTTTAGGGGTGAATTAGTTCATTACATATTAATACAGCAGGTTAATTTTTAAATTGGCAACTGTGTATAGGTCACAAATTATATCGTCAATACCCAAATGGCCCTTGGCAGATAAAAGGTTCCTCACCCCTGCTAGAGCATTTTATGCTCTGCTTCTCAAAGGCACTGTAGGAAATGATAATCAGTGGGTAATGAGGGAAAGCCTCGCATTTGGATATGACAGTGATTGAGACTGGGAGTCCTTTAAACAGAGAGACCAGGTGAAGAGACAGCTCCGGAATGCTGTGACTTTGGTTGTGCTAATGTACCCATGCTATGAATTTCATCTAAGCCATTCTGGATTGGAATGCCTCCAGACTCATAAACCTCTCCGGAATTGCATCTGCCCAAGGTCTCAGTGGTTTCCCCAAAACGTTTTTTTTTTTTTTTCCAGACAGACTGGGAATCTTACTTATTGTCAAAAATGACTAGGCAGAGCTAGTGCTCTGATCTGAATGTATAAATACTATTCCTGTCTTCAAGAAAAAGTGCTGTGTGGAGAAATGGCTGATTCCAAGCCCAGAGGATGGAGAGTAAACAATTATTATTTTTTTTTTTGTGTGTGTATGCATGTGAGAAAATTATTAAGTGGATCCCGGAACCACTAAGAAGAAAGCTGAAGCCAGCTTGGAGGCTGTTAGGGTTTGGATCTGGAGTGTTCCCCCAAAGGCCTATGTATTTGGATAATACCATGTGCTGTTGGGAGGTAGGGCTTAGCTGGAAGAAACAATGTCTGGGGCTTGAACTGGAGTGGTGTGCGCTGGTTCCGCCCTCCTGCTCTCACTTGCCTTCCTGTCTCCCATGCTGTGAAGAACTCACTGGACATGCCCCGCTATATATGTTCACCAGTGCCAATCACCCACGTATGGACTGGGACCTTCTGAAACTGTGAGCTAAAATAAATCTTTCCTCCCCTAAATTGTGGATTTGCAATATTCTTTCCCAGCAACAAGAAGGCGACTAAGACAGAAATTGGTGCCCGGAGTGGGGTCGTTGCTGTGACTTTACCTGACAATGTGGTTTAAAAGCCTTTGGAGGAATGGCACAATGATTAAAATGCTTGTGTAGCAAGCTTAATGCCTTAAGTTCGATTCCCCAGCAACACATAAAGCTGTGCATGGTATTGCACACCTGTAATCCCAGTACCTCGGAGGTTGAGGCAGGAGGATTGCCATGAGTTCAAGGCAAGCCCTGGCTACATAATGAGTTTAGGACAAGTCTGGGCTACAGAGAGAGACCCTGTCTCAGAAAAAAAAAAAAAAGCCTTTGGAACTGGTTTATGAGAGGAGTTTGGAAAGTTTAATGATATGGGCTAAAAAAGCCTTAGAATGTTGTGAACCAAGCTTGTTGAGAGATTCTGGCTGGAGTTCAGAAGACCAGTATGTTCATAGAAGTGTGGATTGTAAAGGCCAGGCTCAAGAAGTTTCAGATGGGAAATGTAACTTTATGGACAACTGGTCTAAGAACCATGAGCGATACATTCTGGTAAAAGGTGTGTCAGCATTTCTCATAAGGAAGTGGACATAAGTGTTGAGAGCCAAGGACAGAATATTATGGTTTGGGTTTAGAGTGTTTCTCCAAAAGGCTCATGCATTTGGGTATTATAAAACATTGTGTGTTGTTGGGAGGAGGGCGTGGTTGGACGCAATGGATGCTTAGGTTTGAACTCGAGCGGTGTATGCTGGTCCCTCTCTTCCTCCCTCATTTGTTTTCCCATCTTCTGTGCAGAGAAGAGCTCTCCAGCTGTGCTTTGCCCTGTATGCTCACCATGGCTCTCCATCCACTTATGGACTGGGACCTTTTAAAACTGTGGGCTAAAATAAATCTTTCTTTCCTTAAATTGTGACTGTTCGGTATCCTGTCCCAAAAGGAGAAAGTAACTAAGACAGAGAGGCTTCCACCAACTAAACCAGAGAATTTATCAGCCCCAAAATGATGACTGGCTTCCATCATGAATAAAATAAATACACCGAGTAGAAGAGTTGAGTCTATGGGAAGAACGCTGAAAAATATAACTAAGTGGATAAGTGAGGGAGATGTTTTTTGTTTTGTTATCTGCTTATATTCTATTAACTACCAGATAAAAATCTAATAAATATAGGAGAACGAAAGAGTCAGAAAGCCACCATTCTCCTACTATCATGAAAACAATTGATCTAAGCAGGAATCAATAATGAAAACTTACACCATCAAACATGCATTGGGTAATTGGATCCTTAGTCTCAGAGAGTATCTTCCCATAGATCATTTATTAGGGAGGAAGTAATAAAAGGCACATGGAGAGTAGAGAAATTTGGCAAACACCAACTTATCTAAGGATTAAAGTTATCCCTGAGAATGGGGCCAGCTGGACTCAGGGGGCCTCTTGATGAAGGGCACAGATCACCTCAGCCATATTCCTGTAGAAAATTCACCACCTGAAATGAGCACAGGCAGCAACCAGACAGGCGAATAGAGGTACATTCAGCAGCACAAGTCAACTGGCTTCTCTGGGGAGTTCTGCTTCCTTTTCAACTCCCCCATCCAATAAATCATCTCGTTCAGCTGATGTCACCTCCCAAGTATTGCTAGAATCCACTCGTTTTTGTCCATTCTGCTGCATCATGTCACC